>OX637330.1:0-45000 GCA_951799385.1 Hyppa rectilinea | reverse complement strand
TCCACCTTGCGTCTACTGCCCCCCTCTGCAAAATAGGTTAGGTTGCGTTAGTTTAGGTTAGGTTAGCTAGGTTTTGCAGAGGGGTCCAGTGGGCGCAGGGTGGAAGGTGGGAGAGGAAGACAACCTCTTTAAAAAATCACCCCAATCCCAAGGTCGAGCGTGCCGATGGGATGAATGGCCGGAGGGTTTCCGGTCACTAGCGCGGGGGGGAAACGGGGATAGGGACCACACCCTTCAAAGGAAAAAAAAACAATAATGAAAAAGTCTAATGTCGAAACTATTCTCCAGGCGGGTACCCTTCGGGGAGAATCCCGCCCCTCTTTTGAGGGCAGCCCCAGCGTATCTGGAGGGGGCAACACTAGACCGAACGCCAAGAACACCGGCGAGCGAGGAGACGCGCAGGTTCTTCTGCAGAAGGAGCTGCGCGTGACGTTAACACCAGTCGACGGCATCATGAGCCGAGGAGGCTCCAGTCCCGATCTTTGTGATCGGGGCTCGCACGGAGGCAGTACGAGGTCTGGATCAAGATCCAGATCCAGATCTCGTAAGCGCAGTTGGTCCTCAACCGAGGACAACTCGACGGCTGCCAAAGTGCCGACGATGGCACGCAGAGGAGGTCGCGCGGTGGCGGGCGGAGCCCCCACCCGTGACGTTCGGGGCCGCTTCTTGCGGCCCGATTCTCCGTCTCCGGGAGAACGAATGGAGGGCACGGAGAGCGACCCTGGAGCCCCGTTGATGGATCTCAGCGGGGGCTCCACCTTGTCTCTGCTCGGTAGCAACCGAGCAGAGGCAAGCGCGGAGAAGCGGGCGCAGAAGAGGGCTGTCGTGGCTGACGAAGTCAGTGAGATGGCGCGACAGGCCCGAGAGCGGCGCGCCGCTCGCATGACTGAGGGGAGTACGTCAGCGGTGGCACTTAGTCGCCAGGCGCTGGACGCCGTGGACGTTGTCCTGAAGGTTGCCACCGGATCTGGCAACCTGAAGGGCACGTTCACGCGTGCCCTGAAGGAAGCAGCTGAACAGATGAAGGAGGTGGTTGAGGTCCTCCTTGATCGCACCAGCTCGGAGGAAACGGCCAAGTTGTGGGAGGAGAATGGCCGTCTCCGAGCCGAGCTCGAGGACCTCAAGCGGCAGTTTGCCGCCACCCAGAGGACAGCTCCCGCCGCCGCTGGCGCCTCCCGCGCAGCGGCCCTTATGCCGGCTCCATCACCGGCCCCACCTTCGTCCTCTGCGCCAGCAGATGCGGAGGTGGAGAAAATAGCCCGCATCTGCATGATGCAGTGCGGGAAGATGGTGGGCGCGCGGCTGGAAGCCCTCGAACCAAGGCTCCTTCCAGCCGAGACTCTCCGCCCTCCGCTCGCTGCGGACAGGCGTAGGAAGGATACACCAGCCACGGCGACAAGAACCAGGACGGCCGTAGGAACGGGCACGACAGCGCCCGCTCCCCAGACGGCGGCGCCTCTGGCGACCGCGCCCGGGCCTCTAACGGAGGCTTGGACGACGGTCGTCAAGAGGGGCCGGAAGAAGAAGACGGCACCGCCGGCACCGGCGCCCGCTAAGGCACCGGCACCTGGTAAGGCACCGGCGCCCAAGAAGAAGAAGAGCAAAGGACCGCCTAAGGTCAGAGCCCCACGCTCCGCGGCAGTGGTAATCACGCTGCTGCCCGGAGCCGTCGAACGGGGCGTCACGTACAAGGCGGTCCTAACTGAGGCAAAGGCCAAGGTCGCTTTTCCCGACCTTGGCACACCGACCGGCCTCAGGCTGAAGTCGGCGCTGACGGGGGCGCGTCTATTGGAGGTGTCTGGCGCCTCTAGCGGGGAAAAGGCGGACGCTCTGGCCGCCAAATTGAGGGAGGTCCTCAACCCGGAGGACGTCCGGGTGTCCAGGCCTATAAAGACGTCAGAGTTGCGCGTCGACGGCCTGGACGACTCCACGACCGAAGCTGAGGTCGCGGCGGCCATCGCCCGTGCCGGTGGGTGTCCGCCGGACCAAGTGCGGACGGGCGACATCCGCGCCGACGCCTCCGGACTCGGCATGATCTGGGTGCGGTGTCCGGTGGCGGCGGCAAGTAAGGTCGCCGAAAGTGGGCGATTGTTGGTGGGGTGGGTTGCGGCCAGAGTAAGACTGGTGCAACCCAGGGCTTTACGGTGTTTCCGTTGCCTGGACGTAGGACATGTCCGGGCGCGGTGCACCTGCGAAACGGACCGCAGCGACCTTTGTTTCCGCTGCGGCCAGCCCGGCCACAAGGCGGCGCAGTGCTCCGCGGCGCCGAACTGCAGCCTCTGTACAGCTGCAGGGAGGCCCGCCGGGCACCGAGCGGGTGGTAAGTCCTGTGGCGGCCCCGCCAACAGGAAGAGAAGAAGGGGTGCCAAGGCTGCGGGGGGCTCTATACCCCCCCCTCAGTCTGGCAGCCCCTCGGCCGACTCCCGGCCTAGGAAAGGTGTCGTGGAGGGGATGGACTGCGTATAAATGGCGCTGTTCCATTTCCTCCAGGGCAATATCAACCACTCTGCCAGGGCTCAGGATCTTTTGCTCCAAAGCATGGCAGAGTGGTCGATCCACGTGGCGGTGGTCGCCGAGCCGTATTTCGTCCCCCCCCGCGACAACTGGGTGGGTGACCTCGACGGCTTGGTGGCCATCATCGGCGGGGCTCTCGTCAGCCCGTCCCGGGGACACGGCTGGGTAGCCGCCCTCGCGGACGGCGTTGGCGTGGTTGGTGCGTATTTTTCGCCCAACAAGAGCCTCGCCGACTTCGAGAACTTCCTTGTCGAGTTGGGTGCCGTCGTAGGCCGACTCCACCCTCGTCCTGTGCTGTTGCTGGGGGATCTCAACGCCAAGTCATCGGCGTGGGGATCCCCTGTGACCGATGCTAGAGGCGAGGTGCTGGAGGAGTGGTTACTCACGACTGGCTTGGTCGTCCTGAACCGGGGGTCGGTTCACACGTGCGTGCGGCAGCGGGGTGGCTCTATAGTGGACGTCTCGTTCGCTAGCCCTGCTGTCGCATGCCGTGTGCGCGACTGGCGTGTCGCCGTGGAGGTGGAGACGTTGTCGGATCACAGATACATCCGCTTCGACGTCTCCGCCCACACCGCCAGCGGCCGCAGTCCAGCGGCCCCGCGAACGGGCGGCCCGCGCTGGGCGCGTAAGCGCATCGACAGGGAACTTCTCGAGGAGGCCGCTATTGTTCAGGCCTGGATCCGGGAGTCGACGACGGACGGACCCGTCGACGTCGATCAAGAGGCGCTGTGGTTCCGCGGGGCGATGACGCACATTTGCGATGCGTCCATGCCCCGGATCCACACGCTGCCAGAGAGGCGCCAGGTGTACTGGTGGTCCGCCGAGATCGCACGGCTGCGTACAGCGTGCGTCGCGGCGAGGCGCCCGTACACCCACTACCGAAGACGACGTCGTCGGGTCCCTGACGAAGAAGCCGCGTTGTATGAGGTGTACCGCGCGGCTAAGCAGGCTCTGTGGCTGGCCATCGGCGATGCGAGATCGCGATCCAGGGAGGAGATGCTGGAGACTCTCGACGGAGATCCATGGGGGCGCCCCTATCGTGCGGTTCGAGGGAAACTGAGAGCCGCCGCGCCCCCACTCACCGAGAGCCTCCAGCCCGAGCTGTTGGAAGAGGTCGTCGCAACCCTCTTCCCGGCGCGAGCGGAGCACACTCCGCCGCCGATGGCTATGTCCTCAGCCGCAGAGCCTCCGGAGGAGGAGACTGCCATCGACGTCCCAGAGGTGACACAGGCAGAGATGAGGGCAGCCGTGATGCGTGTCCGGGCCAAGAACGTGGCTCCGGGGCCTGATGGCATCCACGGCATCGCGTTGGCCCTCGCCCTAAAGGAGTTAGAGCCCCAGGTGAGAGGACTCTTCACCGCGTGTCTTGAGCAGGGCCAGTTTCCATCGTTGTGGAAGACCGGTAGGTTGGTCCTGCTCAGGAAGGCGGGGCGCCCCGCGGACTCGCCGTCCGCGTACCGGCCCATAGTGCTGCTCGACGAGGTGGGCAAGATGTTTGAGCGAATCATCGCAGCCCGCCTCGTCGGCCACTTGTGCGGAGAGGGGCCGGACCTTCACGAGTGCCAGTTCGGCTTCAGGCACGGGCGCTCCACCATTCACGCGATCTCGCGGGTGAGAGTCCTCGCGGAGGAAGCGGTGGCCCAGGGTGGTGTGGTGATGGCGGTGTCCTTGGACATATCCAACGCCTTCAACACCCTACCCTGGAGTTGTATTCGAGAGGCACTACTCTATCATCGAGTGCCTCTCTACCTCCGTCGCATCGTTGGGGCTTATTTGTCGGAGAGGGGTGTCACCTACGTGGGACGTGATGGCGGTCACCAGCACCCCATGTCGTGCGGTGTTCCACAGGGATCGGTCGTCGGACCGCTCCTGTGGAACATCGGCTACGACTGGGTGCTGAGGGGTGAGCTCCAGCCGGGCGTGCAGCTGACGTGTTACGCTGACGACACGTTAGTCACGGCCCGGGGGAGCTCGCACAGAGAAGCAGCGTTGCTGGCGACGGCGGCGGTCTCACAGGTGGTGAGCCGCATTCGGCGCCTCGGCCTGGAGGTGGCCCTCAACAAGTCGGAGGCCATGGTGTTCCATGGTCCCCGACGGGCACCTCCGCCGGGATTACACATTGTGGTTGGGGGGGTCCGGATCGCTGTCGAGCCTACCATGAAGTACCTCGGATTGGTGCTCGACAGCCGATGGGACTTTGGCCCCCACTTCCGGCGGCTTGCGCCCAAGTTATTGGGCGCGGCCGGGGCGCTCGCAACGCTGCTTCCCAATCTGGGGGGCCCGAGCGCCACTTGTAGGCGGCTCTACGTGGGGATCGTGCGATCGATGGCCCTGTACGGGGCACCGATCTGGGCGGCTGACCTGACGGCCGGGAGCATCTCTGTGTTGCGTAAGCCACAGAGAGCTATGGCCGTCAGAGTCATAAGGGGATATCGCACGATCTCCTACGAGGCGGCATGTGCACTGGCCGGATCCCCGCCCTGGGACCTGGAGGCCAGGGTGCTCGCGTCACTGTTTAGGTGGCGCGAGGAAATGCGGGCGCGGGGCGAACGACCGATGCAGCAACAACTGGAGCTGCATCGGTCACAGCTCCGCGAGGTCCTGGTGGCGGACTGGCGGGACAGGCTCTCACGCCCTACCGCCGGCCTCGACACTATCGAGGCGATCCGACCAGTGCTCAGCGAGTGGCTCGGAAGAAGGCACGGCTCCCTGACTTTTCGGGCGACACAGGTTCTCTCGGGGCACGGTTGCTTCGGGAAGTTCCTGTGTCGCATAACCAGGGAGCCAGACGCTCGGTGTCACCACTGCGTCGACTGTCGGGAGGACACGGCACGGCATACGCTGGCAGAGTGTGCCGCATGGCTGGAGCCGCGCCGTGCCCTCATCTCTGAAGTAGGCAGTGACCTGTCGCTGCCGGCCGTCGTTAACGCTATGGTCGGCAGTGAACAGGCCTGGGACGCGGTGGTATCCTTCTGCGAGGTAGTCATTTCGCAGAAGGAGGCTGCGGAGCGGGAGAGGGAGATTACCTCCCTCAACCCGGCCCGCAGCAGGCGCACCGGGCGTCGGAGGAGGGCAGACAATGCCCTCTTCCAGCCCCCCTAAATGGGTCCAGGGGCGACGGACGCGGGGTTTAGTCCGTCGCCCCCCACAGCACCTGGACCCGAGGCGGCGGCGCGTACTGTTCCACGCGCGCGCCTATGGCGCGGGGGAGTGTCGTACACCTCACTCCCCCTCGACCAAGACGGGGCCCGCTACGGCGGGCCGGCACCAGCGGGGGTTGTGGAAGAATTCTTTTGATTCCCGCGACCCCCGCGCAGGTGAGAGAGGGAACAGTCGGGTTCGGTTTTTAGTCGGTAAGAGTCCGACAGACCCCCCCGCCCTCCCCGGGGCGGGGGACATCCATGAGGATTTTCCACCCGGTCAAAAAAAAAAAAAAAAAAAAAAAAAAAAAAAAAAAAAAAAAAAAAAAAAAAAAAAAAAAAAGGTTAGGTTAGGTTAGGTTAGGTTGGGGTGCAGGTTGAAGAGCCTCCTCGTGGCGCACCCTGGGCAACGGCGGCCCCTACTGCCCACCGGCTTTTGGTGGACAGTTGGGGTCGACGGCTAATCTTCAACAAACGGGGAAGGGTCATGGTTCCAATCACCGATCATCTCTTGTTGGTCGGTGAAGGGAACCTGGCTAGGGGCGGGACGGCCAGTCGGTCGATGTCCACCTTGCGTCCACTGTCCTCTCTGCTTCCAGAGGGTCGGTCTAGTGGGCGCAAGGCGGAAGGTGGGAGAGGAAGAAAACCTCTTTAAAAAATCACCCTAATCCCAAGGTCTAGCGTGCCGAGGGGATGAATGGCCGGAGGGTTTCCGGTCATTAGCGCAGGGGGGGGAAAAGGGGAAAGGGACCACACCCTTCAAAGGAAAAAATTATGAAAAAGTCTGTTGAGGAACACAAACTCCAGGCGGGTACCCTTCGGGGAGAATCCCGCCCCTCTAACGAGGGCAGCCCCATCGTATCTGGGGGGGGCACCCACAGACAAAACGCCGACATCACCGGCGAGCGAGAAAAGGTCCTTCAGGAGAACCTGAAGGACCTGCGCGTTGTGATGACGCCGATTGCCATCACTGGCAACATGAGCCGAGGAGGCTCCAGTCCAATCGGGGACTTTTGCGGAGGCAGCTCGAGATCTGGGTCGAGATCCAGATCCAGATCTCGAAAGCGGAGTCTCTCCTCCAGCGAGGAGAACTTGGCTGCTGCCAAGGTGCCTACAACGGCACGAGGTAGGGGTCGCGTGGTGGTGGGCGGAGGCCCCACCCGTGACAGTCGGGGTCGCTTCTTGCGGCCCGACACTCCGTCTCCAATGGAGCGGATGGAGGGTACGGAAAGCGACCCAGGGGCCCCGCTGACGGATCTCAGCGGGGGCTCCACTTCGTCACTGCTCGGGACCAACCGGGCGGAGGCGAGCGCGGCGAAGCGGGCGCAACAAAGGGCTGTCGTGGCTGACGAGGTCAGCGAGTTGGCCCGACAGGCCCGAGAGCGACGCTCTGCCCGGATGGCCGAGGAGAGCACAACGGCGGTGGCGCTCAGTCGCCAAGTTTTGGACGGCGTGGACATCGTCCAGAGGGCTGCCACCAAATCTGGCAACCTGAAGGGCACATTCACGCGCGCCCTTAAGGAGGCGGCTGAGGGCATTAAGGAGGCGGTTGAGGTCCTCCTTAATCAAACCAGCTCGGAAGAGACGGCGAAGTTGTGGGAGGAGAATGGCCGTCTCCGATCCGAGCTAGAGGACCTCAAGCGGCAGTTCGCCGCCGCCCAGAGAGCAGTCCCCGCTGCCGCTGGCGCCTCTCGCGTCACGGCTCCTCGGCCGGCCCCATTGCCGGCCCAGCCGTCGACCTCTGCACTCGCAGATGCGGAGGTCGAGAAGATCGCCCGCATCTGCATGATGCAGTGCGGGCAGATGGTCGGAGCGCGACTGGAGGCGCTGGAGCCCAGACTCCTTCCGGCCGAAACCCTCCGCCCTCCGCTCGCTGCGGACAGGCGGAGGAAAGAAGGAGCTTCCATTCCGCCACCAGCCACGGCGAGGAGGGCGGGTAAAGCTGCGGGCGCGCCCACGCCCGCCACCCAGACGGCGGCACCTCCGGCGGCGACCGCGCCCGGGCCTTTGACAGAGGCCTGGACGACGGTCGTCAAGAGGGGCCGCAAAAAGAAGGCGGCGCCACCAGCACCGGCGCCCGCCAAGGCACCGGCATCTACAAAAACACCGGCGCCCAAGAAGGCCAAAGGACCGCCTAAGGTCAGAGCCCCACGCTCCGCGGCAGTTGTAATAACGCTGCTGCCCGGAGCCGTCGAACGGGGCGTGACATACAAGGCGGTCCTTACCGAGGCGAAAGCCAAGGTCGCGTTCCCCGACCTTGGCACACCGACCGGCTTCAGGCTGAAGCCGGCGATGACGGGGGCGCGACTGCTGGAGGTGTCCGGTGCCTCTAGCGGCGAGAAGGCGGACGCATTGGCCGCCAAACTGAGGGAGGTCCTCAACCCCGAGGACGTCCGGGTTTCCAGGCCGATGAAGACTGCAGAGTTGCGCATCGACGGCCTGGACGACTCGACGACTGAGGCCGAGGTCAAGGCGGCCATTGCCCGTGCCGGTGGGTGTCCGCTGGACAACGTGCGGACGGGCGACATCCGCGCCGACGCTTCCGGGCTCGGCATGATTTGGGTGCGGTGCCCGGTGGCGGCGGCAAACAAAGTCGCCGAAGGTGGACGATTGTTGGTGGGGTGGGTTGCGGCCAGAGTGAGGCTGATGCAACCCAGGGCTTTGCGGTGTTTCCGCTGCCTGGACGTAGGGCATGTCCGGGCGCGGTGCACCTGCGAGACGGACCGCAGCGACCTATGTTTCCGCTGCGGCCAGCCCGGCCACAAGGCGGCCCAGTGTTCCGCGGCGCCAAACTGCAGCCTCTGTACAGCTGCAGGGAGGCCCGCTGGGCACCGAGCGGGTGGTAAGTCCTGTGGCGGCCCCGCCAACAGGCAGAGAAGAAGGGGTGCCAAGGCTGCGGGGGGCTCTTTACCCCCCCCTCAGTCTGGCAGCCTCTCGGTCGACTCCCGGCCTAGGATAGGTGTCGTGGAGGGAATGGACTGCGTATAAATGGCGCTGTTCCATTTCCTCCAGGGCAATATCAACCACTCTGCCAGAGCTCAGGATCTTTTGCTCCAAAGCATGGCAGAGTGGTCGATCCACGTGGCGGTGGTCGCCGAGCCGTATTTCGTCCCCCCCCGCGACAACTGGGTGGGTGACCTCGACGGCTTGGTGGCCATCATCGGCGGGGCTCTCGTCAGCCCGTCCCGGGGACACGGCTGGATAGCCGCCCTCGCGGACGGCGTTGGCGTCGTTGGTGCGTACTTTTCGCCCAACAAGAGCCTCGCCGACTTCGAGAATTTCCTTGTCGAGTTGGGTGCCGTCGTAGGCCGACTCCACCCTCGTCCTGTGCTGTTGCTGGGGGATCTCAACGCCAAGTCATCGGCGTGGGGATCCTCTGTGACCGATGCTAGAGGCGAGGCGCTGGAGGAGTGGCTGGTTACGACTGGCTTGGTCGTCCTGAACCGGGGTTCGGTTCACACGTGCGTGCGGCAGCGGGGCGGCTCTATAGTGGACGTCTCGTTCGCTAGCCCTGCTGTCGCGGGCCGTGTCCGCGACTGGCGTGTCGCCGTGGAGGTGGAGACGTTGTCGGATCACCGATACATCCGCTTCGACGTCTCCGCCCAAACCGCCAGCGGCCGCAGTCCAGCGGCCCCGCGAATGGACGGCCCGCGCTGGGCGCGTAAGCGCATCGACAGGGAACTTCTCGAGGAGGCCGCTATTGTCCAGGCCTGGATCCGGGAGTCGACGACGAACGGACCCGTCGACGTCGAACAAGAGGCGCTGTGGTTCCGCGGGGCGATGACGCACATTTGCGACGCGTCCATGCCCCGGGTCCACACGCTGTCAGCAAGGCGCCAGGTGTACTGGTGGTCCGCCGAGATCGCAAGGCTACGTGTAGCGTGCGTCGCGGCGAGGCGCCCGTACACCCACTATCGAAGACGACGTCGTCGGGTCCCTGACGAAGAAGCCGCGCTGTATGAGGTGTACCGCGCGGCTAAGCAGGCTCTGTGGCTGGCCATCGGCGATGCGAGATCGCGAGCCAGGGGGGAGATGCTGGAGACTCTCGACGGAGATCCGTGGGGGCGCCCCTATCGTGCGGTTCGAGGGAAACTGAGAGCCGCCGCGCCCCCACTCACCGAGAGCCTCCAGCCCGAGCTGTTGGAGGAGGTCGTCGCAGCCCTCTTCCCGGCGAGAGCGGAGCACACTCCGCCGCCGATGGCTATGCCCACAGCCGCAGAGCCTCCGGAGGAGGAACACGCCATCGACGTCCCAGAGGTGACACAGGCAGAGATGAGGGCAGCCGTGATGCGGCTCCGGGCCAAGAATGTGGCTCCGGGGCCAGACGGCATCCACGGCATCGCGCTGGCCCTCGCTCTGAAGGAGCTAGAGCCCCAGCTGAGAGGACTCTTCACCGCGTGTCTTGAGCAGGGCCGGTTTCCAACATTATGGAAGACCGGCCGGCTAGTCCTGCTCAAGAAGGCGGGGCGCCCCGCGGACTCGCCGTCCGCGTACCGGCCCATTGTGCTGCTCGACGAGGTGGGCAAGATGTTTGAGCGAATTATCGCAACCCGCCTCGTCGGTCACTTGTGTAGAGAAGGGCCGGACTTGAGCGAGTGCCAGTTTGGCTTCAGGCACGGGCGCTCCACCATTCATGCGATATCGCGGGTGAGAGTCCTGGCGGAGGAAACGGTGTCTCGGGGTGGGGTGGTGATGGCGGTGTCGTTAGACATTTCCAACGCCTTCAACGCCCTGCCCTGGAGTTGTATCAGAGAGGCACTGCGCTTTCATCAAGTGCCTCTCTACCTCCGTCGCATCGTTGGGGCTTATCTGTCGGAGAGGTGTGTCACCTACGTGGGACGTGATGGCGGTCACCAGCACCCCATGTCGTGCGGTGTTCCGCAGGGATCGGTCGTCGGACCGCTCCTGTGGAACATCGGCTACGACTGGGTGCTGAGGGGTGAGCTCCAGCCGGGCGTGCAGCTGACGTGTTACGCTGACGACACGTTAGTCACGGCCCGGGGGAGCTCGCACAGGGAAGCAGCGTTGCTGGCGACGGCGGCGGTCTCACAAGTTGTGAGCCGCATTCGGCGCCTCGGCTTGGAGGTGGCCCTCAACAAGTCGGAGGCCATGGTGTTCCATGGTCCCCGACGGGCGCCGCCGCCTGGATCACACATTGTGGTCGGGGGGGTCCGGATCGCTGTCGAGCCTACCATGAAGTACCTAGGATTGGTGCTCGACAGCCGGTGGGACTTTGGCCCCCACTTCCGGCGGCTTGCGCCCAAGTTGTTGGGCGCGGCCGGGGCACTTTCAACGCTGCTTCCCAATCTGGGGGGCCCGAGCGCCACTTGCAGGCGGCTCTACGTGGGGATCGTGCGATCGATGGCCCTCTACGGGGCACCGATCTGGGCGGCTGACCTGACGGCCGGGAGCATCTCTGTCTTGCGTAAGCCACAGAGAGCTATGGCCGTCAGAGTCATAAGGGGATATCGCACGATCTCCTACGAGGCGGCATGCGCACTGGCCGGATCCCCGCCCTGGGACCTGGAGGCAAAGGTCCTCGCGTCACTGTTCCGGTGGCGCGAGGAAATGCGGGCGCGGGGCGAACGACCGATGCAGCAACAACTGGAGCTGCGTCGGTCACAGCTCCACGAGGTCCTGGTGGCGGACTGGCGGGACAGGCTCTCACGCCCTACCGCCGGCCTCAACACCATCGAGGCGATCCGACCAGTGCTCAGCGAGTGGCTCGGAAGACGGCACGGCTCCCTGACTTTTCGGGCGACACAGGTTCTCTCGGGGCATGGTTGCTTCGGGAAGTTCCTGTGTCGCATAACCAGGGAGCCAGACGCTCGGTGTCACCACTGCGTCGACTGTCGGGAGGACACGGCACGGCATACGCTGGCAGAATGTGCCGCATGGCTGGAGCCGCGCCGTGCCCTCATCTCTGAAGTAGGCAGTGACCTGTCGCTGCCGGCCGTAGTCAACGCCATGGTCGGCAGTGAACAGGCCTGGGACGCGGTGGTATCCTTCTGCGAGCAAGTCATTTCGCAGAAGGAGGCTGCGGAGCGGGAGCGGGAGATCACCTCCCTCAACCCGGCCCGCAGCAGGCGCACCGGGCGTCGGAGGAGGGCAGACAATGCCCTCTTCCAGCCCCCCTAAATGGGTCCAGGGGCGACGGACGCGGGGTTTAGTCCGTCGCCCCCCACAACAACATCTGGACCCGAGGCGGCGGCGCGTAGTGTTCCACGCGCGCCCCTCCAAGACGGTACGAGGGGAGTGTCGTACACCTCACTCCCGCTCGGCCGAGACGAGGCCCGCTGCGGCGGGCCGGCACCACGGGGGTTGCGGAAGAATTCTTTTTGATTCCCGCGACCCCCGGCGAAGGTGTGAGAGGGAACACCCGGGGTGGTTTTTAGTCAGTAAGAGTCTGACAGACCCCTCCGCCCTCCCCGGGGCGGGGGACATCCATGAGGATTTTCCCCCCGGATCAAAAAAAAAAAAAAAAAAAAAAAAAAAAAAAAAAAAAAAAAAAAAAAAAAAAAAAAAAAAAAAAAAAGGTTAGGTTAGGTTAGGTTAGGTTAGGTTAGGTTAGGTTAGGTTTTTTTTTTTTTTTTTTTTTTTTTTTTTTTATTGGCAGGAGTGGGAAATCCTCATGGACGCCCAAACTGGCTTAATCGTGAGCCAGTCTGGGCAGTGCCGGACTCTTACCGGCTAAAACCCACTCCTGCCCTTGCTAGGATATCCTCTGACGTGATCAGAGCCTTTGTCTGCTTTGACAATTGCACAGGCAGGACTATAATTTATTGAACTTACAATTACGGGCGTAAATATAACTTATATATTAATGACACTTATGGCGTGACACCACACACATCTAAGAGCTGTAACTTTACTTGCTATTTTAAAACTAATATAAAGAGGTTTATCTTCTTATTTTGCTTATAAACTGTTTATTCAAAGGGTTTTTTTTTTTTTTTTTTTCCCTATTATATTATGATACTTCAATTATATTTAATAATATACTTGGTATCATATTTACTTATGCTACTTTATTTCTACTTATTACTAAAGACGCTATTGATAAACAATAATTTAAAAACCCCTCTCGTTTCTTTCCTTTTAGCAGGTTCGGCAGGTTCTCGGCGACCAGTGCTACGGCGAGTTTCTGCTCCGTGTCAAATCGAAATTTCGCGGTGATCGGACACTCCAGCAATATGTGGAGCACCGTTTCTTCTACGCCAGGATCGCAGGCGCACGATGGGTTCTCTTTACACTTAAAGCGTTTCAGGTATGCAGAGAACCCACCGTGCCCCGTCAAGATTTGGGTGGTTATACTATTTGGGGTCATCCTGCGCACCACACTGTACGCCACCACCGCGTCAGGAAAGAAAATTTTGGTTCCCGAAGCCGTTTCACCAGACCTATATCTCCCGTTCCATTCGTCAAGCGTCGCCATACGTATTCTTCGCTTGACGAATGATACGGGACACAAGTCGTAATCCGGTTTCTTTTTTAACCCTAGGGTGGCTTCCTTCGCGAGTTGGTCAGCTCTTTCGTTTCCTTCCAACCCTGCGTGGGCCTTGATCCAGAACAAGGAGACACTCTTGTTCTGGAGCTTACAGCGTCGAATGGTGTCTCTGGTTTCCACAGCCAGGGGATGGGGGGAATTTACGTTTACTACTGATTGAAGAGCCGCCATAGAGTCGCTGAAGATGCCGAATGTGGATTCACTGCGCTTGAGCACCTCCCCTGTCGCTCTTTGTAGGGCCAGGAGTTCAGCCTGATAGACGGTGCAGTAAGACGGCAAGGCGAGCTTGAGGGCCTTGGTTTCGGTGGCGGTATTCCATAAAGATACCGCCGCTCCGACCCTGCCCTCAATCTTGCTGCCGTCGGTGAAGATACGCACGGCAAAATTGTTGTGGCTGTTGTATTGTTCCTCGTCTACCAGGCTTCCGAACTCAAGGTTCACTTGTTCCGCGGGGTGCGGGGCACGTATCGCAGGGGCCATGCGCTCGACCTCTCTGTCCCCCAGCTCGGGCCGGGGCACCCCTCTCTTGGCTCCGTATAGCGCAGCTGCTTCTCGAATACGGAGGTCGAGAGGGAGTATCCCAGCCAGAACCAGGGCTGAATTTAATGAGACCGTGCGGTAGGCTCTGCATAGTTTCTGGGCAAACCCCCTCTGAACAATGTTCAGCTGCTTTATAACTCCCAGTTTATTGGCAGCTGGTGCCCATGCGCTTGCGGCGTACAGTATCGTGGGCTCCACTGCCGCGGTATAAATGACTCTTATAACCTCTGGGTGCAGACCCCAACTGACCCGGGCTGCTCTGGCCAGCTGCTTGTAGATGGCTATCGCCTTTTTACAGGCGATAGCTATATGCTTGTTGAAGGTCAGCTTGGCGTCAATGGTGAGCCCCAGTATTTTTACATCTTGGGACATCCCGATGTCGATCCCGCCCATGCTCAGGCGTGGCGTGTCGTATTTGAGCTTCCGCGTTAATACCATCGCGCAAGTTTTGTGCGGTGCGAATTTTAGTCTATTTCTGACACCCCACGCCCGAACATGTTCGAGAGCGGCATTGGCTTGTCTCTCGATTTCTTGCGCTGTATCGCCGTCAAACACCAGCACCACGTCGTCGGCGAATGCTTGGCAATAATCGCCCCTTGTCTCCAGCTGTCTTAGGAGTGGGTCCAGCAACAAATTCCAGAAAATGGGCCCGCCGATGGATCCCTGGACGCACCCTTGGCTAGTCCGTCTTCTGCTCTCCTCTCCGGCGTACCTCACGGTGACCACCCTGTCGCTGAGATAGCTACTGACCACCCGTCTCAAATTTACCGGACACTTTTCCTCAGCCAATCGTACTTTAATGGCAGGCCACCAAGCGCTGTCGAAGGCTCCCTCGATGTCCAGCGACACAAGCGTGACTATCCTTTTCTCTGCTAACTTTCCACGGATGTGCTGCACGAGGGTGAAGAGGGAGTCTTCAGTGCTTCTTTGGGGCATAAAGCCGTATTGGCGAGTACTAATCCTGGGCAGCAAGTAGAATTTGAGACGGGCGACCAGCATCTTTTCGTACACCTTCCCAAGGACAGGCAAAAGCCCAATCGGCCTGTACGACTTCGGGACGGTGTACGAATCTTTGCCCGGCTTCCTAAGTACAACCACGGTTGCTTCCTTCCAGGACTTTGGGAAGTAGTGGTGCGCCAGGCATTTGTTCAGCAGCGCCAGGAAGTAGTCAGGGTCACAATTTATGGCCTGAGAGCAGATGTCGGCGGTAAAACCGTCAGCTCCCGGGGCCTTTCTTGGGTTGAACGACACCATAGACCTCCTCAGCTCGCTTTGGGTAAACGGTGGGTCATGCCGTTCATCATGGCTCTCCGCGTTTACCATATCTGCCAGTTCCCGGATTTGGCGGTGGTCTATGCTGTCGTCTTCCTCTCGGTCTTCAGGGTAGAACACCTCGGCTAACAGCTTCACTGAGCCGGCTGCGTCCAGTGTCTCCCCACCTTTCTGCAGCGGTAGGTCCTCTTCTCTTTTCGCTGTTCGTCCCATTACCCTGTATATCCCTTCCCAGACCCCTTCCCTGTCCTGCTTCCCGCAAAACTCCTTCCAACTCTCCGTCTGGGCTGTCATCACTGCTTTCTCATATTTTTCTTTTTCTTGCAGGTACAGGTTTACAACCATCGTTCTTCGGACCGGCGCTGCGTTCCTGACTCTCGCTTTCCTTGTGGCAACCAGCTTCTTCATCTCCACGAGTTCCTCGGACCACCACGGAATGGTAAGTGTCTCTGTGTTGTGTTTGTGTGGTATTGTGTTTCTGCATGTATCTGTTATTGCTTGTGTGTATGTGTTAAGGGTTGTGTCTATTTGATCAGCAGTGTGTATATTTAACAAATCCACTAGGGTTAGCTGTCTGTCTTGCATAGCCTGGGACAGTTTCTCATGAAACTGTCTCCAGTTTGCTTTTTTTGTATTGTATACCCTAGTGGTTCGTTGGATTGCTGTGCCCCTTGATTTTTCCAGGTGTATACTGAAGACTATACCGTTGTGGTCGGAACTCGTGAGACCCTCTTCAGTCCGCCAGTCGTCCACCAGGTCGAGCATATCCGCCGAACAGGCCGTCACGTCGACGTGGCTGCAGTACCTCACTCCACCCCTCACGGTATCGAAGGTCGGGACGTCTCCCGTATTCAGGATCTGCAGCCCGGATTCCCCCAGTGATCCGCACATCTGCTCCCCTCTCGGGTCTTCGTTGCTGCTACCCCACCAAGTACTCTTCGCATTAGTGTCGCCTCCAATAACCAACCTGTTGGGACCCAGCTGTCTGACTATGAGTTTTAGGTGCTCCAGGTATGGCTCTATGGGCGTATCCGGTTCGAAGTAGAAGGACACCAGTGTGATCGTCCAGGCTCTTGTTCGGATTCCCACCACGACGACGTTGTTTGTGGTGAGTTGCGGGTACTGCAGGACATCCAGATCTTTGTCAAGGACGGCTATTGACGCCTTGACAGTCCCTTCTCCTCCCGGAGAGCTCTGGAAGATCCTTACGCCCCGGTAGTCCTTCATCCTTCTCACCCCGCCCACGTAGGGCTCCTGGAGCATTGCTACGGCGACTTTGCGTTTTACCGCTTCTAGCAGCAGCTCATTCGTCGCCAGCTGGCTCCTTTGTAGGTTGGCCTGGATCATTTTGTACTCGGTGGTGGTCGCAGGGACAACTTTAGCAGTATGCTACGGAGGCTCGGGCTAACGCGTCCCACTTCCTTCGGATCGGGCACTCCCCGTCGAAGGCGTTGTGGTCGACTTTCTCCAATTTCGCCGACTGGCAGTTATGGCACCGCGGCGCTTCGGCCGCCAGCCGAGACGGGCAGTCTGTTCGCAGGTGAGGGTCGCCGCAGTGAATGCAGAGATCGGCGGGTCGCGTGCACAATTTACGGCTGTGGCCATAGCACAAGCAGCGAGTACACTGAACCAAGGGAGACTGGTCCTCCACTCTGACTCGCTGCAGATCAATGTGCACGCGTCCCGCCGATGTCAGCCTCTGCCACATAGTTGGGGACACCTGCAGGATAACGTGGCACATGTGGGGGTTTCTCGTCCTCCTGCGGTATTTAACCCCCAGCCTCACATCACCTGCAGGGATGTCCCCGATCAAGTGACTGTTTTGAGTTTTCAGGGCTTGGGTAAACTCCTCATCTGTGTGGCAGGAGAGGACGTCCTTGATGATGATAAGGGGATCTTTGTTCCTGACCTCCTCTACCACCAGATTACCCGCTTTCCTAATCTTTTCGGCGACCCTCATCTGCTCCTCCTTGGTCTTAAAACCGACCACGACCTTCTGGTCCCTCGCTTTCCGCAGCCGCTCCACCCGTGTGCCCTCGTTGCGGGCGTCGACCGCCGTCCTTAGCTTCGCGATTACCTCTTCCCCGGTGTCTTGGTCGTTGACGGACGATACAATCACCGAGTGAAGAGGCTCTCGGATTTGCTGCTTGGGGCCGGCGGCTATTTGCGCGAAGGTTGGGCCCTGGCCTGCGACGTAGCGAGGGACCTGCTGCAGTTGCTCCGACAGAGCCCGAGTATGTCGTTGGCATTCCTCAATGGCCTTTTTGTGGTCATCAAGACCTGCCACCAGGCTCCTCATTAGTTCTACCGACTCATCCGTGGGTGTTGTTTTCGGGGTGGTCGCTGGTATGTCCGCAGGTGCCGGTGCGACTGAGGCTTTGCTCCGAGCTGCCTCCTTGACGAGCTCGTAGAGCCTATTGATGGCGTTCACTACCTCCGTTTTGATCTCTGTCTTGAGGTTGCGAGAGTTGCCCAAGTGAAGCTTTGCTTTACTTAGGCAAGCTCTCGCCTCCGCCACGATGTTGGGGTAGCCAGTCTTCAGTTTCCTTGGAGCTCTCGCAGCGTCCTCCGGCGTTCGGCGCGTCTCCTGAGTGTTGGGAGCAGATTGGGTTTGTTTGGCCGGGGAGTTAGCCGGGGACTTGGAATGGGGATTAGCTTTCCCGGCCTCCCATTCCCCAATGCTCCGCCTCACGCTGGGGAGCGATGGTCCAGCCTTCTCCGCAGAACGCTGCGAGACCTTTGAGCCCGGTGAGCTCTCGCCCGTCTTGGCCGGTGTACGGAACATAGTGGGAGATTTCGTAAAAGTTGAGTTCATGAAATTTGTAAAGTGTCAGAGAACACCAGCTTACTTCTGTGTCCCTGTAAAGGGGGGATAAACACAGAGAAACTACAAAGGTCAGATGAAAATTTATTAAAACCTTCCTGCAGTCGGACGGCAGTCTAATCTTAAGTAAAACTACAATTCTAGTAAAATCACCGTCAAATATTGTAAATTGCCTCAAATTAGGCGTCAAATACAGCCGATTTGGTCCAAAATACTCCCGAGGGACTACCTAAGCCTCCAGAATGAATTTACAAAAAAAATAAAAAATTTTACCAAAAATTTTACCCTTTTCTATGGAAAATTTCAAATTCTATACGTCGCAACAATAGGGCGGGTGGGCGGGCAAATTTTTTCCTTATTTTGCGAATAACAGGAGTTCTATAGGGGCTAGACGCACGGGAGTGGTGTCGGGAGACGCGTCTCGGCGCGCGCTAGCGATCTAAGGTGGGGGAAACGGTGTTGCCAGAGCAAAAAATTTGACTTTTACAGGAAAAACGTTAATTTTGATATGAAAGGTAAGTAAACGCTATTATTACGACTACCGAACGGGACCCGAGCAAGCTGAACGCGCACTGGAGTACCGCAAGGCAGGTAAGTGGTCTATTGAAACTATTGGATTTGATAATATTGAGAATTAGATTTGATATATAGAATTTAGAACAAAATGTATGAAAAAATTTCACAAGTCTTATAGAACGAAAATCAATTTCGTTTTTTGTCAATATAACTTGTCACACGGCAGTAGGGGGCCTATTTAAAATTTATAACGCTGAAAACCGCTCAAAAAAGCGACTCCAGGAGGCAAAGTTATGTAGATTTGTAGAAATCAATGCGTCCCTAAGGTGGTTTTGGAGTGTTTGTGCTATATCTAGCTATACAATACCGTGGTGTGAGATTTTTTCTTATTTGCGAATAACAGGAGTACTATAGGGGCTAGACGCACGGGAGTGGTGTCGGGAGACGCGTCTCGGCGCGCGCTAGCGATCTAAGGTGGGGGAAACGGTGTTGCCAGAGCAAAAAATTTGACTTTTACAGGAAAAACGTTAATTTTGATATGAAAGGTAAGTAAACGCTATTATTACGACTACCGAACGGGACCCGAGCAAGCTGAACGCGCACTGGAGTACCGCAAGGCAGGTAAGTGGTCTATTGAAACTATTGGATTTGATAATATTGAGAATTAGATTTGATATATAGAATTTAGAACAAAATGTATGAAAAAATTTCACAAGTCTTATAGAACGAAAATCATTTTCGTTTTTTGTCAATATAACTTGTCACACGGCAGTAGGGGGCCTATTTAAAATTTATAACGCTGAAAACCGCTCAAAAAAGCGACTCCAGGAGGCAAAGTTATGTAGATTTGTAGAAATCAATGCGTCCCTAAGGTGGTTTTGGAGTGTTTGTGCTATATCTAGCTATACAATACCGTGGTGTGAGATTTTTTCTTATTTGCGAATAACAGGAGTACTATAGGGGCTAGACGCACGGGAGTGGTGTCGGGAGACGCGTCTCGGCGCGCGCTAGCGATCTAAGGTGGGGGAAACGGTGTTGCCAGAGCAAAAAATTTGACTTTTACAGGAAAAACGTTAATTTTGATATGAAAGGTAAGTAAACGCTATTATTACGACTACCGAACGGGACCCGAGCAAGCTGAACGCGCACTGGAGTACCGCAAGGCAGGTAAGTGGTCTATTGAAACTATTGGATTTGATAATATTGAGAATTAGATTTGATATATAGAATTTAGAACAAAATGTATGAAAAAATTTCACAAGTCTTATAGAACGAAAATCAATTTCGTTTTTTGTCAATATAACTTGTCACACGGCAGTAGGGGGCCTATTTAAAATTTATAACGCTGAAAACCGCTCAAAAAAGCGACTCCAGGAGGCAAAGTTATGTGGTTAGGTTAGGTTAGGTTAGGTTAGGTTGTCCTCGCGTCACTGTTCCGGTGACGCGAGGACCGGTTAGGTTAGGTTAGGTTTACCGGCCCATAGTGCTGCTCGACGAGGTGGGCAAGATGTTTGAGCGTATTATCGCAGCCCGCCTCGTCAGCCACTTGTGCGAAGAAGGGCCGGACCTAGACGACTGCCAATTTGGATTTAGGCAAGGGCGCTCCACCATCCACGCAATTTCGCGGGTGAGAGTCCTGGCGGAGGAAACGGTGTCTCGGGGTGGGGTGGTGATGGCGGTGTCGTTAGACATTTCCAACGCCTTCAACACCCTGCCCTGGAGTTGTATCAGAGAGGCACTGCGCTTTCATCAAGTGCCTCTCTACCTCCGTCGCATCGTTGGGGCTTATCTGTCGGAGAGGTGTGTCACCTACGTGGGACGTGATGGCGGTCACCAGCACCCCATGTCGTGCGGTGTTCCGCAGGGATCGGTCGTCGGACCGCTCCTGTGGAACATCGGCTACGACTGGGTGCTGAGGGGTGAGCTCCAGCCGGGCGTGCAGCTGACGTGTTACGCTGACGACACGTTGGTCACGGCCCGGGGGAGCTCGCACAGGGAAGCAGCGTTGCTGGCGACGGCGGCGGTCTCACAAGTTGTGAGCCGCATTCGACGCCTCGGCCTGGAGGTGGCCCTCAACAAGTCGGAGGCCATGGTGTTCCATGGTCCCCGACGGGCGCCGCCGCCGGGATCACACATTGTGGTCGGGGGGGTCCGCATCGCTGTCGAGCCTACCATGAAGTACCTAGGATTGGTGCTCGACAGCCGGTGGGACTTTGGCCCCCACTTCCGGCGGCTTGCGCCCAAGTTGTTGGGCGCGGCCGGGGCGCTCTCAACGCTGCTTCCCAATCTGGGGGGCCCGAGCGCCGTCTGTAGGCGGCTCTACGTGGGGATCGTGCGATCGATGGCCCTGTATGGGGCACCGATCTGGGCGGCTGACCTGACGGCCGGGAGCATCTCTGTCTTGCGTAAGCCACAGAGAGCTATGGCCGTCAGAGTCATTAGGGGATATCGCACGATCTCCTACGAGGCGGCATGCGCACTGGCCGGATCCCCGCCCTGGGACCTGGAGGCAAAGGTCCTCGCGTCACTGTTCCGGTGGCGCGAGGAAATGCGGGCGCGGGGCGAACGACCGATGCAGCAACAACTGGAGCTGCGTCGGTCACAGCTCCACGAGGTCCTGGTGGCGGACTGGCGGGACAGGCTCTCACGCCCAACCGCCGGCCTCAACACCATCGAGGCGATCCGACCAGTGCTCAGCGAGTGGCTCGGAAGACGGCACGGCTCCCTGACTTTTCGGGCGACACAGGTTCTCTCGGGGCATGGTTGCTTCGGGAAGTTCCTGTGTCGCATAACCAGGGAGCCAGACGCTCGGTGTCACCACTGCGTCGACTGTCGGGAGGACACGGCACGGCATACGCTGGCAGAATGTGCCGCATGGCTGGAGCCGCGCCGTGCCCTCATCTCAGAAGTAGGCAGCGACCTGTCGCTGCCGGCCGTCGTTAACGCCATGGTCGGCAGTGAACAGGCCTGGGACGCGGTGGTATCCTTCTGCGAGCAAGTCATTTCGCAGAAGGAGGCTGCGGAGCGGGAGCGGGAGATCACCTCCCTCAACCCGGCCCGCAGCAGGCGCACCGGGCGTCGGAGGAGGGCAGACAATGCCCTCTTCCAGCCCCCCTAAATGGGTCCAGGGGCGACGGACGCGGGGCTAGTCCGTCGCCCCCCACAACAACATCTGGACCCGAGGCGGCGGCGCGTAGTGTTCCACGCGCGCCCCTCCAAGACGGTACGAGGGGAGTGTCGTACACCTCACTCCCGCTCGGCCGAGACGAGGCCCGCTGCGGCGGGCCGGCACCACGGGGGTTGCGGAAGAATTCTTTTTGATTCCCGCGACCCCCGGCGAAGGTGTGAGAGGGAACAGCCGGGGTGGTTTTTAGTCAGTAAGAGTCTGACAGACCCCTCCGCCCTCCCCGGGGCGGGGGACATCCATGAAGATTTTCCCCCCGGATCAAAAAAAAAAAAAAAAAAAAAAAAAGGTTAGGTTAGGTTAGGTTAGGTTAGGTTAGGTTCGGAGAGGTGTGTCACCTACGTGGGACGTGATGGCGGTCACCAGCACCCCATGTCGTGCGGTGTTCCGCAGGGATCGGTCGTCGGACCGCTCCTGTGGAACATCGGCTACGACTGGGTGCTGAGGGGTGAGCTCCAGCCGGGCGTGCAGCTGACGTGTTACGCTGACGACACGTTAGTCACGGCCCGGGGGAGCTCGCACAGGGAAGCAGCGTTGCTGGCGACGGCGGCGGTCTCACAAGTTGTGAGCCGCATTCGGCGCCTCGGCCTGGAGGTGGCCCTCAACAAGTCGGAGGCCATGGTGTTCCATGGTCCCCGACGGGCGCCGCCGCCGGGATCACACATTGTGGTCGGGGGGGTCCGCATCGCTGTCGAGCCTACCATGAAGTACCTAGGATTGGTGCTCGACAGCCGGTGGGACTTTGGCCCCCACTTCCGGCGGCTTGCGCCCAAGTTGTTGGGCGCGGCCGGGGCACTTTCAACGCTGCTTCCCAATCTGGGGGGCCCGAGCGCCACTTGCAGGCGGCTCTACGTGGGGATCGTGCGATCGATGGCCCTCTACGGGGCACCGATCTGGGCGGCTGACCTGACGGCCGGGAGCATCTCTGTCTTGCGTAAGCCACAGAGAGCTATGGCCGTCAGAGTCATAAGGGGATATCGCACGATCTCCTACGAGGCGGCATGCGCACTGGCCGGATCCCCGCCCTGGGACCTGGAGGCGAAGGTCCTCGCGTCACTGTTCCGGTGGCGCGAGGAAATGCGGGCGCGGGGCGAACGACCGATGCAGCAACAATTGGAGCTGCGTCGGTCTCAGCTCCACGAGGTCCTGGTGGCGGACTGGCGGGACAGGCTCTCACGCCCTACCGCCGGCCTCAACACCATCGAGGCGATCCGACCGGTGCTCAGCGAGTGGCTCGGAAGAAGGCACGGCTCCCTGACATTTCGGGCGACACAGGTTCTCTCGGGGCATGGTTGCTTCGGGAAGTTCCTGTGTCGCATAACCAGGGAGCCAGACGCTCGGTGTCACCACTGCGTCGACTGTCGGGAGGACACGGCACGGCATACGCTGGCAGAATGTGCCGCATGGCTGGAGCCGCGCCGTGCCCTCATCTCTGAAGTAGGCAGTGACCTGTCGCTGCCGGCCGTAGTTAACGCCATGGTCGGCAGTGAACAGGCCTGGGACGCGGTGGTATCCTTCTGCGAGCAAGTCATTTCGCAGAAGGAGGCTGCGGAGCGGGAGCGGGAGATCACCTCCCTCAACCCGGCCCGCAGCAGGCGCACCGGGCGTCGGAGGAGGGCAGACAATGCCCTCTTCCAGCCCCCCTAAATGGGTCCAGGGGCGACGGACGCGGGGCTAGTCCGTCGCCCCCCACAACAACATCTGGACCCGAGGCGGCGGCGCGTAGTGTTCCACGCGCGCCCCTCCAAGACGGTACGAGGGGAGTGTCGTACACCTCACTCCCGCTCGGCCGAGACGAGGCCCGCTGCGGCGGGCCGGCACCACGGGGGTTGCGGAAGAATTCTTTTTGATTCCCGCGACCCCCGGCGAAGGTGTGAGAGGGAACACCCGGGGTGGTTTTTAGTCAGTAAGAGTCTGACAGACCCCTCCGCCCTCCCCGGGGCGGGGGACATCCATGAGGATTTTCCCCCCGGATCAAAAAAAAAAAAAAAAAAAAAAAAAAAAAAAAAAGGTTAGGTTAGGTTAGGTTAGGTTAGGTTAGGTTAGGTTAGGTTAGGTTAGGTTAGGTTAGGTTAGGTTAGGTTAGGTTAGGTTAGGTTAGGTTAGGTTAGGTTGGGGTGCAGGTTGAAGAGCCTCCTCGTGGCGCACCCTGGGCAACGGCGGCCCCCACTGCCCACCGGCTTTTGGTGGACAGTTGGGGCCGACGGCTAATCTTCACAAACGGGGAAGGGTCATGGTTCCAATCACCGATCATCTCTGATGGTCGGTGAAGGGAACCTGGCTAGGGGCGGGACGGCCACTCCGTCGTTGTCCACCTTGCGTCTACTGCCCCCCTCTGCAAAATAGGTTAGGTTGCGTTAGTTTAGGTTAGGTTAGCTAGGTTTTGCAGAGGGGTCCAGTGGGCGCAGGGTGGAAGGTGGGAGAGGAAGACAACCTCTTTAAAAAATCACCCCAATCCCAAGGTCGAGCGTGCCGATGGGATGAATGGCCGGAGGGTTTCCGGTCACTAGCGCGGGGGGGAAACGGGGATAGGGACCACACCCTTCAAAGGAAAAAAAAACAATAATGAAAAAGTCTAATGTCGAAACTATTCTCCAGGCGGGTACCCTTCGGGGAGAATCCCGCCCCTCTTTTGAGGGCAGCCCCAGCGTATCTGGAGGGGGCAACACTAGACCGAACGCCAAGAACACCGGCGAGCGAGGAGACGCGCAGGTTCTTCTGCAGAAGGAGCTGCGCGTGACGTTAACACCAGTCGACGGCATCATGAGCCGAGGAGGCTCCAGTCCCGATCTTTGTGATCGGGGCTCGCACGGAGGCAGTACGAGGTCTGGATCAAGATCCAGATCCAGATCTCGTAAGCGCAGTTGGTCCTCAACCGAGGACAACTCGACGGCTGCCAAAGTGCCGACGATGGCACGCAGAGGAGGTCGCGCGGTGGCGGGCGGAGCCCCCACCCGTGACGTTCGGGGCCGCTTCTTGCGGCCCGATTCTCCGTCTCCGGGAGAACGAATGGAGGGCACGGAGAGCGACCCTGGAGCCCCGTTGATGGATCTCAGCGGGGGCTCCACCTTGTCTCTGCTCGGTAGCAACCGAGCAGAGGCAAGCGCGGAGAAGCGGGCGCAGAAGAGGGCTGTCGTGGCTGACGAAGTCAGTGAGATGGCGCGACAGGCCCGAGAGCGGCGCGCCGCTCGCATGACTGAGGGGAGTACGTCAGCGGTGGCACTTAGTCGCCAGGCGCTGGACGCCGTGGACGTTGTCCTGAAGGTTGCCACCGGATCTGGCAACCTGAAGGGCACGTTCACGCGTGCCCTGAAGGAAGCAGCTGAACAGATGAAGGAGGTGGTTGAGGTCCTCCTTGATCGCACCAGCTCGGAGGAAACGGCCAAGTTGTGGGAGGAGAATGGCCGTCTCCGAGCCGAGCTCGAGGACCTCAAGCGGCAGTTTGCCGCCACCCAGAGGACAGCTCCCGCCGCCGCTGGCGCCTCCCGCGCAGCGGCCCTTATGCCGGCTCCATCACCGGCCCCACCTTCGTCCTCTGCGCCAGCAGATGCGGAGGTGGAGAAAATAGCCCGCATCTGCATGATGCAGTGCGGGAAGATGGTGGGCGCGCGGCTGGAAGCCCTCGAACCAAGGCTCCTTCCAGCCGAGACTCTCCGCCCTCCGCTCGCTGCGGACAGGCGTAGGAAGGATACACCAGCCACGGCGACAAGAACCAGGACGGCCGTAGGAACGGGCACGACAGCGCCCGCTCCCCAGACGGCGGCGCCTCTGGCGACCGCGCCCGGGCCTCTAACGGAGGCTTGGACGACGGTCGTCAAGAGGGGCCGGAAGAAGAAGACGGCACCGCCGGCACCGGCGCCCGCTAAGGCACCGGCACCTGGTAAGGCACCGGCGCCCAAGAAGAAGAAGAGCAAAGGACCGCCTAAGGTCAGAGCCCCACGCTCCGCGGCAGTGGTAATCACGCTGCTGCCCGGAGCCGTCGAACGGGGCGTCACGTACAAGGCGGTCCTAACTGAGGCAAAGGCCAAGGTCGCTTTTCCCGACCTTGGCACACCGACCGGCCTCAGGCTGAAGTCGGCGCTGACGGGGGCGCGTCTATTGGAGGTGTCTGGCGCCTCTAGCGGGGAAAAGGCGGACGCTCTGGCCGCCAAATTGAGGGAGGTCCTCAACCCGGAGGACGTCCGGGTGTCCAGGCCTATAAAGACGTCAGAGTTGCGCGTCGACGGCCTGGACGACTCCACGACCGAAGCTGAGGTCGCGGCGGCCATCGCCCGTGCCGGTGGGTGTCCGCCGGACCAAGTGCGGACGGGCGACATCCGCGCCGACGCCTCCGGACTCGGCATGATCTGGGTGCGGTGTCCGGTGGCGGCGGCAAGTAAGGTCGCCGAAAGTGGGCGATTGTTGGTGGGGTGGGTTGCGGCCAGAGTAAGACTGGTGCAACCCAGGGCTTTACGGTGTTTCCGTTGCCTGGACGTAGGACATGTCCGGGCGCGGTGCACCTGCGAAACGGACCGCAGCGACCTTTGTTTCCGCTGCGGCCAGCCCGGCCACAAGGCGGCGCAGTGCTCCGCGGCGCCGAACTGCAGCCTCTGTACAGCTGCAGGGAGGCCCGCCGGGCACCGAGCGGGTGGTAAGTCCTGTGGCGGCCCCGCCAACAGGAAGAGAAGAAGGGGTGCCAAGGCTGCGGGGGGCTCTATACCCCCCCCTCAGTCTGGCAGCCCCTCGGCCGACTCCCGGCCTAGGAAAGGTGTCGTGGAGGGGATGGACTGCGTATAAATGGCGCTGTTCCATTTCCTCCAGGGCAATATCAACCACTCTGCCAGGGCTCAGGATCTTTTGCTCCAAAGCATGGCAGAGTGGTCGATCCACGTGGCGGTGGTCGCCGAGCCGTATTTCGTCCCCCCCCGCGACAACTGGGTGGGTGACCTCGACGGCTTGGTGGCCATCATCGGCGGGGCTCTCGTCAGCCCGTCCCGGGGACACGGCTGGGTAGCCGCCCTCGCGGACGGCGTTGGCGTGGTTGGTGCGTATTTTTCGCCCAACAAGAGCCTCGCCGACTTCGAGAACTTCCTTGTCGAGTTGGGTGCCGTCGTAGGCCGACTCCACCCTCGTCCTGTGCTGTTGCTGGGGGATCTCAACGCCAAGTCATCGGCGTGGGGATCCCCTGTGACCGATGCTAGAGGCGAGGTGCTGGAGGAGTGGTTACTCACGACTGGCTTGGTCGTCCTGAACCGGGGGTCGGTTCACACGTGCGTGCGGCAGCGGGGTGGCTCTATAGTGGACGTCTCGTTCGCTAGCCCTGCTGTCGCATGCCGTGTGCGCGACTGGCGTGTCGCCGTGGAGGTGGAGACGTTGTCGGATCACAGATACATCCGCTTCGACGTCTCCGCCCACACCGCCAGCGGCCGCAGTCCAGCGGCCCCGCGAACGGGCGGCCCGCGCTGGGCGCGTAAGCGCATCGACAGGGAACTTCTCGAGGAGGCCGCTATTGTTCAGGCCTGGATCCGGGAGTCGACGACGGACGGACCCGTCGACGTCGATCAAGAGGCGCTGTGGTTCCGCGGGGCGATGACGCACATTTGCGATGCGTCCATGCCCCGGATCCACACGCTGCCAGAGAGGCGCCAGGTGTACTGGTGGTCCGCCGAGATCGCACGGCTGCGTACAGCGTGCGTCGCGGCGAGGCGCCCGTACACCCACTACCGAAGACGACGTCGTCGGGTCCCTGACGAAGAAGCCGCGTTGTATGAGGTGTACCGCGCGGCTAAGCAGGCTCTGTGGCTGGCCATCGGCGATGCGAGATCGCGATCCAGGGAGGAGATGCTGGAGACTCTCGACGGAGATCCATGGGGGCGCCCCTATCGTGCGGTTCGAGGGAAACTGAGAGCCGCCGCGCCCCCACTCACCGAGAGCCTCCAGCCCGAGCTGTTGGAAGAGGTCGTCGCAACCCTCTTCCCGGCGCGAGCGGAGCACACTCCGCCGCCGATGGCTATGTCCTCAGCCGCAGAGCCTCCGGAGGAGGAGACTGCCATCGACGTCCCAGAGGTGACACAGGCAGAGATGAGGGCAGCCGTGATGCGTGTCCGGGCCAAGAACGTGGCTCCGGGGCCTGATGGCATCCACGGCATCGCGTTGGCCCTCGCCCTAAAGGAGTTAGAGCCCCAGGTGAGAGGACTCTTCACCGCGTGTCTTGAGCAGGGCCAGTTTCCATCGTTGTGGAAGACCGGTAGGTTGGTCCTGCTCAGGAAGGCGGGGCGCCCCGCGGACTCGCCGTCCGCGTACCGGCCCATAGTGCTGCTCGACGAGGTGGGCAAGATGTTTGAGCGAATCATCGCAGCCCGCCTCGTCGGCCACTTGTGCGGAGAGGGGCCGGACCTTCACGAGTGCCAGTTCGGCTTCAGGCACGGGCGCTCCACCATTCACGCGATCTCGCGGGTGAGAGTCCTCGCGGAGGAAGCGGTGGCCCAGGGTGGTGTGGTGATGGCGGTGTCCTTGGACATATCCAACGCCTTCAACACCCTACCCTGGAGTTGTATTCGAGAGGCACTACTCTATCATCGAGTGCCTCTCTACCTCCGTCGCATCGTTGGGGCTTATTTGTCGGAGAGGGGTGTCACCTACGTGGGACGTGATGGCGGTCACCAGCACCCCATGTCGTGCGGTGTTCCACAGGGATCGGTCGTCGGACCGCTCCTGTGGAACATCGGCTACGACTGGGTGCTGAGGGGTGAGCTCCAGCCGGGCGTGCAGCTGACGTGTTACGCTGACGACACGTTAGTCACGGCCCGGGGGAGCTCGCACAGAGAAGCAGCGTTGCTGGCGACGGCGGCGGTCTCACAGGTGGTGAGCCGCATTCGGCGCCTCGGCCTGGAGGTGGCCCTCAACAAGTCGGAGGCCATGGTGTTCCATGGTCCCCGACGGGCACCTCCGCCGGGATTACACATTGTGGTTGGGGGGGTCCGGATCGCTGTCGAGCCTACCATGAAGTACCTCGGATTGGTGCTCGACAGCCGATGGGACTTTGGCCCCCACTTCCGGCGGCTTGCGCCCAAGTTATTGGGCGCGGCCGGGGCGCTCGCAACGCTGCTTCCCAATCTGGGGGGCCCGAGCGCCACTTGTAGGCGGCTCTACGTGGGGATCGTGCGATCGATGGCCCTGTACGGGGCACCGATCTGGGCGGCTGACCTGACGGCCGGGAGCATCTCTGTGTTGCGTAAGCCACAGAGAGCTATGGCCGTCAGAGTCATAAGGGGATATCGCACGATCTCCTACGAGGCGGCATGTGCACTGGCCGGATCCCCGCCCTGGGACCTGGAGGCCAGGGTGCTCGCGTCACTGTTTAGGTGGCGCGAGGAAATGCGGGCGCGGGGCGAACGACCGATGCAGCAACAACTGGAGCTGCATCGGTCACAGCTCCGCGAGGTCCTGGTGGCGGACTGGCGGGACAGGCTCTCACGCCCTACCGCCGGCCTCGACACTATCGAGGCGATCCGACCAGTGCTCAGCGAGTGGCTCGGAAGAAGGCACGGCTCCCTGACTTTTCGGGCGACACAGGTTCTCTCGGGGCACGGTTGCTTCGGGAAGTTCCTGTGTCGCATAACCAGGGAGCCAGACGCTCGGTGTCACCACTGCGTCGACTGTCGGGAGGACACGGCACGGCATACGCTGGCAGAGTGTGCCGCATGGCTGGAGCCGCGCCGTGCCCTCATCTCTGAAGTAGGCAGTGACCTGTCGCTGCCGGCCGTCGTTAACGCTATGGTCGGCAGTGAACAGGCCTGGGACGCGGTGGTATCCTTCTGCGAGGTAGTCATTTCGCAGAAGGAGGCTGCGGAGCGGGAGAGGGAGATTACCTCCCTCAACCCGGCCCGCAGCAGGCGCACCGGGCGTCGGAGGAGGGCAGACAATGCCCTCTTCCAGCCCCCCTAAATGGGTCCAGGGGCGACGGACGCGGGGTTTAGTCCGTCGCCCCCCACAGCACCTGGACCCGAGGCGGCGGCGCGTACTGTTCCACGCGCGCGCCTATGGCGCGGGGGAGTGTCGTACACCTCACTCCCCCTCGACCAAGACGGGGCCCGCTACGGCGGGCCGGCACCAGCGGGGGTTGTGGAAGAATTCTTTTGATTCCCGCGACCCCCGCGCAGGTGAGAGAGGGAACAGTCGGGTTCGGTTTTTAGTCGGTAAGAGTCCGACAGACCCCCCCGCCCTCCCCGGGGCGGGGGACATCCATGAGGATTTTCCACCCGGTCAAAAAAAAAAAAAAAAAAAAAAAAAAAAAAAAAAAAAAAAAAAAAAAAAAAAAAAAAAAAAAAAAAAAAAAAAAAAAAAAAAGGTTAGGTTAGGTTAGGTTAGGTTAGGTTAGGTTAGGTTAGGTTAGGTTAGGTTAGGTTAGGTTAGGTTAGGTTAGGTTAGGTTAGGTTAGGTTAGGTTAGGTTAGGTTAGGTTAGGTTAGGTTAGGTTAGGTTAGGTTAGGTTAGGTTAGGTTAGGTTAGGTTAGGTTAGGTTAGGTTAGGTTAGGTTAGGTTAGGTTAGGTTAGGTTAGGTTAGGTTAGGTTAGGTTAGGTTTTTTTTTTTTTTTTTTTTTTTTTTTTTTTTGTTTGGGCAGGAGTGGGAAATCCTCATGGACGCCCAGACTGGCCCACTTGTGAGCCAGTCTGGGCAGTGCCGGACTCTTACCGGCTAAAACCCACTCCTGCCTTTCTAAGTGTCCCTCTGACGTAGTCAGAGACCTGATTTATACAATGTTATTTATTTATTTGCAATGTTTTTTCTTGATTTATTTCTTTGTTTTAATAGAGTTTTTCTTTAGGTATTTAATATGTGATTTTTTATTTTATGTTTCCGTTCATTTTGATTTTACTTATTTGATTCTTGTTGTGTGTACTATGCTTTGTCTGTATATATTCACGCTATATATTAAAAGCACAGTTTACAATTCCTTATTTCGATTTATTACTTTTGTTACTATTTTAATGCAGTATTCTAGTAGAAGTTTTCTAAGTTTCCCATTCTTCATGATGATATCTATATTGTCTTTTGTCAAATCCATCTCTACTTTTGCTTCTGTATTTCGCCTCTCCACTCCAAATACAGGACATTCGAACAGGATGTGAGGGATCGATTCCAGAGCTTCCGGCTCACAGATGCACGATGGGCTCGCCTTGCACCTGAAGCGATGAAGGTATTCGGAGAACCCACCGTGCCCTGTCAAAATCTGTGTGACAACCCCCGTCGGCCTTATCTTGGTAATTGTCCTGTGGGCATCTTTTGCATCAGGGAAGAAGATTTTTGTGACGGACGCTGTTTCGCCTTCCCGATATCTCCGGTTCCATTCGTCGAGCGACCCCAGACGGATCTGCCGCTTGACGAATGAAACCGGGCAGCTATCGTAGTCCGGCCTCCTTTTGAGTCGGAGTGCGGCCTCCTTTGCAAGATGGTCGGCGCGCTCATTGCCCTCTAGCCCGGCGTGAGCCTTTACCCAGAACAAAGAAACATCTTTGCCCTGAGATAAAGCTGCGCCAACGTTTGCCCTTGCTTCCACCGCCAAGGCGTGGAGGGAACCCTGGTTTGTGACTGTCTGGAGTGCGGCTTTTGAGTCACTGTAGATCCCGAAGGTTCCCTCTTTGCCCTTGAGGATTTCCCTCGTAGCTACGCATATGGCCAGGAGTTCCGCCTGGTACACTGTGCAGTACGACGGCAAGCTGAGTTTCACGGACTTCGTCTCGGCCACGTCGTCCCACTGTGACAGTGCCGCTCCGACTTTGCCCGCGATCTTGCTGCCGTCGGTGAAAAACCGTACTGCTTGGTGGTTGTGGGTGTCCACCGAAGACTGGTCGTCCAGGCTCAAGAACTCCATAGCCATATGTTTCGCCGGATGTGGTGTCTCTGCAAATGCCACCACACGCTCCACTTCTCGGCCCGCTAGGGCCGGCTGGGGCACCCCTCGCTTTGCCTCATATAGAGCGGCTGCTTCCTGTATTCGGAGGTCGAGCGGGAGTATCCCAGCCAGCAGCAGCGATGCGTTCAGCGAGACGGTGCGGTAGGATTTGCAGAGCTTTTGGGCGAATCCTCGTTGGACGGTGTTCAGAAGCTTCCGCACTCCGATCTTTTTTGACGCCGGCGCCCAAGCGCCCGCCGCGTAGGTCACCACCGGTTCAACCGCCGCCGTGTAAATGATACGGATGACTTCCGGGTGGAGACCCCAGCTCACTTTTGCCGCTCTGGACAACTGTTTATAGATGTTTGTTGCTTTCCTACAAACGTTGGCGACGTGGGTGTTGAAAGTGAGCTGGTGGTCGATCGTGAGCCCCAGTATTTTTATTTCCTTAGACATGCCAATGTCGACCCCGCCCATGCTCAGAAGTGGGACATCATACTTTAACTTCCTGGTAATTACCATTGCACAGGTTTTATGTGGTGCAAACTTTAGCTTGTTTCTGATGCCCCACTTCCGAACATACTCGAGGGCGGCATTGGCATGTCTCTGAATCTCCAGGGCTGTGTCTCCGTCGAAAATCATAACCACGTCGTCGGCGAAGGCCTGGCAGTGATGCCCCCGCTCCTCCAGTCCCTTTAGCAGAGGGTCCAACAGGAGGTTCCAAAGGATCGGCCCGCCAATCGACCCCTGCACGCACCCCTTGCTGGTGATTTTCCGGCACTCTGCACCGGCGTACCTCACACGTACACTCCTATCAGTCAGGTAGCTGTCGAGCATCCGCCTTAGGTTCACCGGGCACTTTTCCTCAGCCAGTCTGGTCCTGATGGCCGGCCACCATGCGCTGTCGAAGGCCCCCTCTATATCAAGTGACACAACAGTGATCAGCTTCTTTTGGTCCAGCTTCGTTTTGATATGTTGTGTCATGGTATAGAGAGCGTCTTCGGTGCTCTTCTGGGGCATGAATCCAAACTGGCGAGTACTCAGCCGCGGGATCAAATGCCATTTTAGCCTAGCTACTAACATTTTTTCCAGCATTTTGCCCAGGACTGGTAGGAGGCCTATTGGTCTGTAGGACTTTGGGGTGGTGTAGGAGTCTTTTCCTGGTTTCCGGAGTATCACCACTGTGGCCACCTTCCAGGCTCCGGGGAAGTGGCCCTGCTCGAGGCACTTGTTGGCCAGCGCTAAAAACATCCCCGGGTCCCGGGATATGGCTTGGGTGCAGATATCGGCTGTGAGACCGTCCGCCCCCGGTGCCTTCTTCGGATTGAAGCTTTCCACCGCGGTTTTTAGCTCGTGAAGTGTAAACGGTGGGTCATGGTGTTCATCATGCGCCCACTCGTTTACACGATTGGCCGCTTCTCGTGTCCGACGGTGGTCAGCGCTATCCTCGTCTTCCAGGTCTTCGGGGTAGAAGGTCTCTGCCAGCAGTGAAGCCGAATCCGCACCCTCGAGTGACACTCCATCCTTCACCAAAGGCAGGTCCTCTTGCCTTTTTGCGGTCCGCCCAATAACCCTGTAGATTCCCTCCCATACTCCCTCCTTATCCTGCTTCTCACAGAACCCCTTCCAACTAGTGATCTGCGCCTTTTTGGCTTCGGACTCATAATTTTCTTTTGCTTGCAGGTACTCTTCGACCACTCTCGCTCTCCGGACTGGTGCGGCGCAGCGGATGCGGCGTCTCTTGGTGTTGACTTCTTCCATCATGGCGGCGAGCTCCTCGGACCACCACGGCATTGTAAGTGTTTCAGTGTTTTTTATTTTTGGTAATGTTTGTTTACAGGTTTCAGTGATTATTTTTATAAATTTGTTTACTTGATTTTCTAACTCTAATCTATTGTTAATTTTACTTATGTCTAATGAATTTAAATTTGTGTCTACTTTTAATTGAGCCAATTTCTCATGAAATTGACTCCAATTAGCTTTCTTAGTGTTATAGATTCTAGTGGATCTTTTAATGTTTTGCCCTTTTGCTTTCTGCAGAAAAATTTTGAATACAATGCCGTTGTGGTCCGAGCTTGTAAGGCCTTCCTCTACTTTCCAGTCCTCCACCAAGTCCAGCAGTTCCGCTGAGCACGCTGTCAAATCGACGAAGCTGGTGTACGATCTGCCACCCCGGATAGTGTCGAAGGTTGGTGTGTTTCCGACGTTGAGCACCTGCAAGCACATTTCGTCCAGCGTTGCGGACAGATCTTCACCTCTGGTATCCAGCACGAGACTACCCCACCAGGTGCTCTTCGCGTTTGCGTCGCCTCCCATGATTATTTTTAGTGGGCCCATTTCCTCGCGAATCCGCATGAGCTGCTCCAGGTAAGGCCGTATGGGCTGATCCGGTTCAAAGTAAAACGAGACTACTGCAATTTCCCAGGCGCTGGTTCGGATCCTCACCACCGTGATGTTGTTGGTGGTGAGTTTTGGACACTGGGTTACGTCTAGGTCATGGTCAAAGACGACTACTGCCGCCTTCACAGTTCCACTTCCTTGTTCAGCGCACTGGTAGACTCTCGCTCCCCGGTAGTCTCGCATTCTCTTCATCCCACCCACATACGGCTCCTGGAGCAGTGCGAAGGCGACTTTTTGCTCGCTGGCCACAATTAGGAGCTCTTGGGTCGCCAAGTTCTTTCTTTGCAGATTCGCTTGGATGACCCGGTAGTGCGTGCGGACGTCAGGTTGGGTTTGGATTTGATTGGGGTTTCTGATTCCGGGGGCGGCTGGCTGGACTTTAGCAGTACGCCACCGACAGGCGCGCCAATGCGTCCCACTTTTCGCGGATCGGGCACGCACTGTCGAAGGCGTTGTGCTCGGTGTTAGCCACCCTGGCCAAGACACAGTTGTGGCACTTGGGTGCCTCCGCGGCCAGCCGTGACGGGCAGTCGGCCCGCATGTGGGGTTCACCGCAGTGGATGCAGAGGTCGGCGGGCTGCGTGCACAGTCTACGGCTGTGACCGAAGCGCAGACAGCGAGTGCATTGCACGAGTGGCGATTGGTCCTGCACTCGCACTCGCTGTAGGTCGATGTGCACACGACCCGCCGATGTCAGCCTTTGCCAAACCGATGGGGACACCTGCAGAACGACGTGACACATGTGGGGGTTTCTTGTCTTACGACGGTACTTAACCCCCATCCTCAGGTCCTCTGCAGGTACATCCCCGATCAGGTGGGTGTTCTGCCTCTGCAGTGCTTGCGTGAACTCCACGTCGGAGTGGCAGGAGAGAACGTCTTTGAAAATAATCAAAGGGTCTTTGTTCTTCACCTCCTCTACCACTAGGCCGCCCGTCTTCCTGATTCGCTCCGTCACCCTGGTGAGCTCCTCCTTGGATTTGAAGCCGACCACCACTTTTTGATCTCTCGCTTTTCGCAGCCGCTCTACCCGTGTCCCTTCGTTACGGGCATCGACCGCCGTCCTGAGTTTTGCAATCACCTCTTCACCGGTGTCTTGATCGTCAACGGATGACACGATCGCCGAGTGAAGAGGCTCCTGGATTCGTTGCTTGGGGCCGGCGGTCATTTGCGCAAAGGTAGGGCCCTGGCCTGCGACGTAGCGAGAGGACTGCTCCAGACGCTCCGACAGAGCCCGCGTGTGCTGTTTGCACTCCTCCAGCGCCTGGTTGTGCTGCTGAAGGTCCGCTATGAGCTGCTTCACGAGCTCCGTCGGTGCGCCCGTTGTGGGCCTCAAATCTTCTTGTTGGGGTTCAACCACCCTCTCGGCTCCTTTCCCTTTTTCGGCCTCTGACTCCTTGACGAGCTGGTACAGCCTTTCGACCGCTTTTGTGAGCTCATTCTTGATCCCTGTTTTGAGGTTCCGGGAGCTCAGGAGCTGTATTTTGGCCTTTGAGAGACACGCTTTTGCCTCGGTGGTCCTGTTTGCGTACCTCACCGGAGGCGTTTCACGCGGCGAGCTCTCTTCGGTGTTCTGTGGCTGCCCTGGTCGCTCCAGGTTGGTCTGCTGCGTTCCCTTTGATTTTATTTTGGGGGGCGACGTCCTCAGAACAGTTTTTGCGGGTGAAGGAGTCTTGAGAGACCGTACAGACTTGGACCTGTCGGCCTCCCACTCCCCCACACTGCGTCTCACGGACGGGCCAGCCTGCTCCACTCGAGGCCTTTCTGCCTCCGAGCTCTCCTTCTCCTCCGAGACCTGAGCTTTAGGAATTGGAGTCCTAATTCCAAACATTGTGGCGGGTTAAGGGCTGCGAAAAGACTATTGCTGAGGGACACTTACGATAAATCCCTGTAAAGGGGGGATTGTCAAAAAAGAAGTCAGTCAATAAAATAAAATAAAATAGGCTTTGTGTGACTGCTAAAGGTCCTAGGATTGTCAATTTTCAATATATAGGTTACTATAATGCTCCTATATACCTCCCGTACTAATTTAGAAAATAAAATAAATTTATAATTTTTCCCAAAAAATTACCCGTCTGCTATAGTACACAACTCAAGGGCGGGTGGGCGGGCCAAATTTTGCTTTAAAATTGAATTTAAGGGTGTTCTATGGGGGCTAGACGCACGTGAGGGGTGTCAAAAGACGCGTCTCGGCGAGCGCTAGCAATCTATGGAGGAATTTAAAATGTTGCCAGAACAAAAATTTTGACTTTTTAATGAAAAACGTAATTTCTTATGAAAATTGGGATAAAAAATGAAATTTTAGGGGTGTCTTATTAGGGCTAGACGCACGTGAGGTATGTCAAAAGACGCGTCTCGGCGGGCGCTAGCAAACTATGGAAGAATTTAGATGTTGCCAGAACAAAAAATTTAACTTTTTAATGAAAAACGTGATTTTTGAAGAAAATTGAAGTGAAAAATAACTATTACGACTACCAAACGGGACCCGAGCAAGCTGAAAACGCACTGGAGTACCGCAAGGCAGGTAAGTATACTATTGAAACTATTATATTTTATAATTTAAGCAGACGGACTTTAGGAAAACGAATTTTTGTATGAAAAATATATAAAATTTCACAAGTCTTATAGAACGAAAATCAATTTCGTTTTTTGTCAATAATAACTTGTCACACGGCCGTAGGGAGCCTATTTATGATGACTAACGTTGAAAACCGCTCGGGTTAGGTTAGGTTAGGTTAGGTTAGGTTAGGTTAGGTTAGGTTAGGTTAGGTTAGGTTAGGTTAGGTTAGGTTAGGTTAGGTTAGGTTAGGTTAGGTTAGGTTAGGTTAGGTTAGGTTAGGTTAGGTTAGGTTAGGTTAGGTTAGGTTTTTTTTTTTTTTTTTTTTTTTTTTTTTTTTTTTTTTTTTTTTTTTTTTAAATCTTATACCTCCAACATAATCGGAGTCTATTCTGAGCCTATTCTTATTCGTTCATTCCAGTTCTCGCTTTTATACCTCTCGTACTTTCATTCCGCATACTTTGTCTTTCTTGCATTCTCTCCTCTTGCTTTCTATAAGGGTAGGGCGCCCTTCTATTCTTATATCTAATCTGGTTTTTATCTTTATTTACTTTTTATAACGGGGCAAAACTCAACAACACATTTTTATTTATTAATTGTTTACAAGTGTCTTATTTTAACTTATTTCTATTTCTTATTGCTACTACATGGTGAACTATTCTATTTACAGCCACTCTTTTACAGTTATCTTAAGCTGTCTTATCTGTTTCCATCTTATTTACTAGTTCCATAGACAGTCTTATTTACTATCCTTAATACATAGTCTTATTTACTATTCTTAATATACAGTCTTATTTACTATTCTTAATACACAGTCTTATTTATTATTCCTATTTCTACTTACATATTTGATATTATTAAACACCTTATATTTATTTAAAATTTTCTGTTTTGTTACAGTAATGTTGGGCAACTCAATTTTTGCTTTACAACAATTTGTTTTCGTCTAAATATCCCTCATACTTAAATTTAATGCTTACCATTAATATTGTACATAATATTATGTAAACATTTTTACTTATGCACTTCTATTTCTTTGTATAACTCTTTTACAAATTTTTACACAATATTCCAACAAAAGTTGTCTATCCTCGTGTTTGCCCGCCATTATTTGGCATAAATTTTCTGCTTCGAGCTTTGTGTTGAGCTTATGCTCGGCCTCGAATCTTTCCCTGTCAAAGACCGGACAACAGAACAATATATGTGGCACCGTTTCGTCAATTTCTGGGTCGCAGATGCACGATGGGCTCTCTTTACACTTGAAACGGTTCAAGTATTCCGAGAACCCACCGTGCCCCGTCATGATTTGTGTGACCACATTATTTATCTCGATCTTCCTGATCGTCCTGTAAGCCGCCACCGCATCCGGGAAAAACAGCTTAGTAACTGAGGCCGTTGCTCCGGAGCTGTACCTACGGCTCCACTCTTCCAGCGTTCCCGCGCGAATGCAGTGCTTGACGTAGGAAACCGGGCACAGGTCATAATCGGGCTTTCGCTTGGAACCTTCAGCGGCTCCTTTGGCTAATTCGTCGGCCCTCTCATTCCCCTCCAACCCTGCATGAGCTTTGATCCAATACAAAGACACAGCTTTGCTTTGGATGAACGCTGACTTTATGTTGGCCCTTACCTCCACCGCTAGTGGGTGGTGTCGATTGTAATTTTGAATGGTTTGGAGGGCTGCCATGGAGTCGCTGAAAATTCCAAACGATTGCGCACTGTGTTTTAAAATCTCCCTTGTTGCAACACATATTGCCAGAAGCTCAGCCTGGTAGACTGTGGAGTATTTTGGGAGAGCTAGCTTGCGAGCTTTGGTTTCGGCGTCACCCCTCCACATGGAGAGGGCCGCCCCAACCTTGCCCCCAATTTTGCTCCCGTCCGTGAAAATACGAACCTCCAATCCGCTTTGAGCGTCCAGTTGCTCTTTGTCTACCAGGCTTACGATTTCTAGCTCAGTGCGCTCCGCGGGGGGTTAGGTTAGGTTAGGTTAGGTTAGGTTAGGTTAGGTTAGGTTAGGTTAGGTTAGGTTAGGTTAGGTTAGGTTAGGTTAGGTTAGGTTAGGTTAGGTTAGGTTAGGTTAGGTTAGGTTAGGTTAGGTTAGGTTAGGTTAGGTTAGGTTAGGTTAGGTTAGGTTAGGTTAGGTTAGGTTAGGTTAGGTTAGGTTAGGTTAGGTTAGGTTAGGTTAGGTTAGGTTAGGTTAGGTTAGGTTAGGTTAGGTTAGGTTAGGTTAGGTTAGGTTAGGTTAGGTTAGGTTAGGTTAGGTTAGGTTAGGTTAGGTTAGGTTAGGTTAGGTTAGGTTAGGTTAGGTTAGGTTAGGTTAGGTTAGGTTAGGTTAGGTTAGGTTAGGTTAGGTTAGGTTAGGTTAGGTTAGGTTAGGTTAGGTTAGGTTAGGTTAGGTTAGGTTAGGTTAGGTTAGGTTAGGTTAGGTTAGGTTAGGTTAGGTTAGGTTAGGTTAGGTTAGGTTAGGTTAGGTTAGGTTAGGTTAGGTTAGGTTAGGTTAGGTTAGGTTAGGTTAGGTTAGGTTAGGTTAGGTTAGGTTAGGTTAGGTTAGGTTAGGTTAGGTTAGGTTAGGTTAGGTTAGGTTAGGTTAGGTTAGGTTAGGTTAGGTTAGGTTAGGTTAGGTTAGGTTAGGTTAGGTTAGGTTAGGTTAGGTTAGGTTAGGTTAGGTTAGGTTAGGTTAGGTTAGGTTAGGTTAGGTTAGGTTAGGTTAGGTTAGGTTAGGTTAGGTTAGGTTAGGTTAGGTTAGGTTAGGTTAGGTTAGGTTAGGTTAGGTTAGGTTAGGTTAGGTTAGGTTAGGTTAGGTTAGGTTAGGTTAGGTTAGGTTAGGTTAGGTTAGGTTAGGTTAGGTTAGGTTAGGTTAGGTTAGGTTAGGTTAGGTTAGGTTAGGTTAGGTTAGGTTAGGTTAGGTTAGGTTAGGTTAGGTTAGGTTAGGTTAGGTTAGGTTAGGTTAGGTTAGGTTAGGTTAGGTTAGGTTAGGTTAGGTTAGGTTAGGTTAGGTTAGGTTAGGTTAGGTTAGGTTAGGTTAGGTTAGGTTAGGTTAGGTTAGGTTAGGTTAGGTTAGGTTAGGTTAGGTTAGGTTAGGTTAGGTTAGGTTAGGTTAGGTTAGGTTAGGTTAGGTTAGGTTAGGTTAGGTTAGGTTAGGTTAGGTTAGGTTAGGTTAGGTTAGGTTAGGTTAGGTTAGGTTAGGTTAGGTTAGGTTAGGTTAGGTTAGGTTAGGTTAGGTTAGGTTAGGTTAGGTTAGGTTAGGTTAGGTTAGGTTAGGTTAGGTTAGGTTAGGTTAGGTTAGGTTAGGTTAGGTTAGGTTAGGTTAGGTTAGGTTAGGTTAGGTTAGGTTAGGTTAGGTTAGGTTAGGTTAGGTTAGGTTAGGTTAGGTTAGGTTAGGTTAGGTTAGGTTAGGTTAGGTTAGGTTAGGTTAGGTTAGGTTAGGTTAGGTTAGGTTAGGTTAGGTTAGGTTAGGTTAGGTTAGGTTAGGTTAGGTTAGGTTAGGTTAGGTTAGGTTAGGTTAGGTTAGGTTAGGTTAGGTTAGGTTAGGTTAGGTTAGGTTAGGTTAGGTTAGGTTAGGTTAGGTTAGGTTAGGTTAGGTTAGGTTAGGTTAGGTTAGGTTAGGTTAGGTTAGGTTAGGTTAGGTTAGGTTAGGTTAGGTTAGGTTAGGTTAGGTTAGGTTAGGTTAGGTTAGGTTAGGTTAGGTTAGGTTAGGTTAGGTTAGGTTAGGTTAGGTTAGGTTAGGTTAGGTTAGGTTAGGTTAGGTTAGGTTAGGTTAGGTTAGGTTAGGTTAGGTTAGGTTAGGTTAGGTTAGGTTAGGTTAGGTTAGGTTAGGTTAGGTTAGGTTAGGTTAGGTTAGGTTAGGTTAGGTTAGGTTAGGTTAGGTTAGGTTAGGTTAGGTTAGGTTAGGTTAGGTTAGGTTAGGTTAGGTTAGGTTAGGTTAGGTTAGGTTAGGTTAGGTTAGGTTAGGTTAGGTTAGGTTAGGTTAGGTTAGGTTAGGTTAGGTTAGGTTAGGTTAGGTTAGGTTAGGTTAGGTTAGGTTAGGTTAGGTTAGGTTAGGTTAGGTTAGGTTAGGTTAGGTTAGGTTAGGTTAGGTTAGGTTAGGTTAGGTTAGGTTAGGTTAGGTTAGGTTAGGTTAGGTTAGGTTAGGTTAGGTTAGGTTAGGTTAGGTTAGGTTAGGTTAGGTTAGGTTAGGTTAGGTTAGGTTAGGTTAGGTTAGGTTAGGTTAGGTTAGGTTAGGTTAGGTTAGGTTAGGTTAGGTTAGGTTAGGTTAGGTTAGGTTAGGTTAGGTTAGGTTAGGTTAGGTTAGGTTAGGTTAGGTTAGGTTAGGTTAGGTTAGGTTAGGTTAGGTTAGGTTAGGTTAGGTTAGGTTAGGTTAGGTTAGGTTAGGTTAGGTTAGGTTAGGTTAGGTTAGGTTAGGTTAGGTTAGGTTAGGTTAGGTTAGGTTAGGTTAGGTTAGGTTAGGTTAGGTTAGGTTAGGTTAGGTTAGGTTAGGTTAGGTTAGGTTAGGTTAGGTTAGGTTAGGTTAGGTTAGGTTAGGTTAGGTTAGGTTAGGTTAGGTTAGGTTAGGTTAGGTTAGGTTAGGTTAGGTTAGGTTAGGTTAGGTTAGGTTAGGTTAGGTTAGGTTAGGTTAGGTTAGGTTAGGTTAGGTTAGGTTAGGTTAGGTTAGGTTAGGTTAGGTTAGGTTAGGTTAGGTTAGGTTAGGTTAGGTTAGGTTAGGTTAGGTTAGGTTAGGTTAGGTTAGGTTAGGTTAGGTTAGGTTAGGTTAGGTTAGGTTAGGTTAGGTTAGGTTAGGTTAGGTTAGGTTAGGTTAGGTTAGGTTAGGTTAGGTTAGGTTAGGTTAGGTTAGGTTAGGTTAGGTTAGGTTAGGTTAGGTTAGGTTAGGTTAGGTTAGGTTAGGTTAGGTTAGGTTAGGTTAGGTTAGGTTAGGTTAGGTTAGGTTAGGTTAGGTTAGGTTAGGTTAGGTTAGGTTAGGTTAGGTTAGGTTAGGTTAGGTTAGGTTAGGTTAGGTTAGGTTAGGTTAGGTTAGGTTAGGTTAGGTTAGGTTAGGTTAGGTTAGGTTAGGTTAGGTTAGGTTAGGTTAGGTTAGGTTAGGTTAGGTTAGGTTAGGTTAGGTTAGGTTAGGTTAGGTTAGGTTAGGTTAGGTTAGGTTAGGTTAGGTTAGGTTAGGTTAGGTTAGGTTAGGTTAGGTTAGGTTAGGTTAGGTTAGGTTAGGTTAGGTTAGGTTAGGTTAGGTTAGGTTAGGTTAGGTTAGGTTAGGTTAGGTTAGGTTAGGTTAGGTTAGGTTAGGTTAGGTTAGGTTAGGTTAGGTTAGGTTAGGTTAGGTTAGGTTAGGTTAGGTTAGGTTAGGTTAGGTTAGGTTAGGTTAGGTTAGGTTAGGTTAGGTTAGGTTAGGTTAGGTTAGGTTAGGTTAGGTTAGGTTAGGTTAGGTTAGGTTAGGTTAGGTTAGGTTAGGTTAGGTTAGGTTAGGTTAGGTTAGGTTAGGTTAGGTTAGGTTAGGTTAGGTTAGGTTAGGTTAGGTTAGGTTAGGTTAGGTTAGGTTAGGTTAGGTTAGGTTAGGTTAGGTTAGGTTAGGTTAGGTTAGGTTAGGTTAGGTTAGGTTAGGTTAGGTTAGGTTAGGTTAGGTTAGGTTAGGTTAGGTTAGGTTAGGTTAGGTTAGGTTAGGTTAGGTTAGGTTAGGTTAGGTTAGGTTAGGTTAGGTTAGGTTAGGTTAGGTTAGGTTAGGTTAGGTTAGGTTAGGTTAGGTTAGGTTAGGTTAGGTTAGGTTAGGTTAGGTTAGGTTAGGTTAGGTTAGGTTAGGTTAGGTTAGGTTAGGTTAGGTTAGGTTAGGTTAGGTTAGGTTAGGTTAGGTTAGGTTAGGTTAGGTTAGGTTAGGTTAGGTTAGGTTAGGTTAGGTTAGGTTAGGTTAGGTTAGGTTAGGTTAGGTTAGGTTAGGTTAGGTTAGGTTAGGTTAGGTTAGGTTAGGTTAGGTTAGGTTAGGTTAGGTTAGGTTAGGTTAGGTTAGGTTAGGTTAGGTTAGGTTAGGTTAGGTTAGGTTAGGTTAGGTTAGGTTAGGTTAGGTTAGGTTAGGTTAGGTTAGGTTAGGTTAGGTTAGGTTAGGTTAGGTTAGGTTAGGTTAGGTTAGGTTAGGTTAGGTTAGGTTAGGTTAGGTTAGGTTAGGTTAGGTTAGGTTAGGTTAGGTTAGGTTAGGTTAGGTTAGGTTAGGTTAGGTTAGGTTAGGTTAGGTTAGGTTAGGTTAGGTTAGGTTAGGTTAGGTTAGGTTAGGTTAGGTTAGGTTAGGTTAGGTTAGGTTAGGTTAGGTTAGGTTAGGTTAGGTTAGGTTAGGTTAGGTTAGGTTAGGTTAGGTTAGGTTAGTTAGGTTAGGTTAGGTTAGGTTAGGTTAGGTTAGGTTAGGTTAGGTTAGGTTAGGTTAGGTTAGGTTAGGTTAGGTTAGGTTAGGTTAGGTTAGGTTAGGTTAGGTTAGGTTAGGTTAGGTTAGGTTAGGTTAGGTTAGGTTAGGTTAGGTTAGGTTAGGTTAGGTTAGGTTAGGTTAGGTTAGGTTAGGTTAGGTTAGGTTAGGTTAGGTTAGGTTAGGTTAGGTTAGGTTAGGTTAGGTTAGGTTAGGTTAGGTTAGGTTAGGTTAGGTTAGGTTAGGTTAGGTTAGGTTAGGTTAGGTTAGGTTAGGTTAGGTTAGGTTAGGTTAGGTTAGGTTAGGTTAGGTTAGGTTAGGTTAGGTTAGGTTAGGTTAGGTTAGGTTAGGTTAGGTTAGGTTAGGTTAGGTTAGGTTAGGTTAGGTTAGGTTAGGTTAGGTTAGGTTAGGTTAGGTTAGGTTAGGTTAGGTTAGGTTAGGTTAGGTTAGGTTAGGTTAGGTTAGGTTAGGTTAGGTTAGGTTAGGTTAGGTTAGGTTAGGTTAGGTTAGGTTAGGTTAGGTTAGGTTAGGTTAGGTTAGGTTAGGTTAGGTTAGGTTAGGTTAGGTTAGGTTAGGTTAGGTTAGGTTAGGTTAGGTTAGGTTAGGTTAGGTTAGGTTAGGTTAGGTTAGGTTAGGTTAGGTTAGGTTAGGTTAGGTTAGGTTAGGTTAGGTTAGGTTAGGTTAGGTTAGGTTAGGTTAGGTTAGGTTAGGTTAGGTTAGGTTAGGTTAGGTTAGGTTAGGTTAGGTTAGGTTAGGTTAGGTTAGGTTAGGTTAGGTTAGGTTAGGTTAGGTTAGGTTAGGTTAGGTTAGGTTAGGTTAGGTTAGGTTAGGTTAGGTTAGGTTAGGTTAGGTTAGGTTAGGTTAGGTTAGGTTAGGTTAGGTTAGGTTAGGTTAGGTTAGGTTAGGTTAGGTTAGGTTAGGTTAGGTTAGGTTAGGTTAGGTTAGGTTAGGTTAGGTTAGGTTAGGTTAGGTTAGGTTAGGTTAGGTTAGGTTAGGTTAGGTTAGGTTAGGTTAGGTTAGGTTAGGTTAGGTTAGGTTAGGTTAGGTTAGGTTAGGTTAGGTTAGGTTAGGTTAGGTTAGGTTAGGTTAGGTTAGGTTAGGTTAGGTTAGGTAGGTTAGGTTAGGTTAGGTTAGGTTAGGTTAGGTTAGGTTAGGTTAGGTTAGGTTAGGTTAGGTTAGGTTAGGTTAGGTTAGGTTAGGTTAGGTTAGGTTAGGTTAGGTTAGGTTAGGTTAGGTTAGGTTAGGTTAGGTTAGGTTAGGTTAGGTTAGGTTAGGTTAGGTTAGGTTAGGTTAGGTTAGGTTAGGTTAGGTTAGGTTAGGTTAGGTTAGGTTAGGTTAGGTTAGGTTAGGTTAGGTTAGGTTAGGTTAGGTTAGGTTAGGTTAGGTTAGGTTAGGTTAGGTTAGGTTAGGTTAGGTTAGGTTAGGTTAGGTTAGGTTAGGTTAGGTTAGGTTAGGTTAGGTTAGGTTAGGTTAGGTTAGGTTAGGTTAGGTTAGGTTAGGTTAGGTTAGGTTAGGTTAGGTTAGGTTAGGTTAGGTTAGGTTAGGTTAGGTTAGGTTAGGTTAGGTTAGGTTAGGTTAGGTTAGGTTAGGTTAGGTTAGGTTAGGTTAGGTTAGGTTAGGTTAGGTTAGGTTAGGTTAGGTTAGGTTAGGTTAGGTTAGGTTAGGTTAGGTTAGGTTAGGTTAGGTTAGGTTAGGTTAGGTTAGGTTAGGTTAGGTTAGGTTAGGTTAGGTTAGGTTAGGTTAGGTTAGGTTAGGTTAGGTTAGGTTAGGTTAGGTTAGGTTAGGTTAGGTTAGGTTAGGTTAGGTTAGGTTAGGTTAGGTTAGGTTAGGTTAGGTTAGGTTAGGTTAGGTTAGGTTAGGTTAGGTTAGGTTAGGTTAGGTTAGGTTAGGTTAGGTTAGGTTAGGTTAGGTTAGGTTAGGTTAGGTTAGGTTAGGTTAGGTTAGGTTAGGTTAGGTTAGGTTAGGTTAGGTTAGGTTAGGTTAGGTTAGGTTAGGTTAGGTTAGGTTAGGTTAGGTTAGGTTAGGTTAGGTTAGGTTAGGTTAGGTTAGGTTAGGTTAGGTTAGGTTAGGTTAGGTTAGGTTAGGTTAGGTTAGGTTAGGTTAGGTTAGGTTAGGTTAGGTTAGGTTAGGTTAGGTTAGGTTAGGTTAGGTTAGGTTAGGTTAGGTTAGGTTAGGTTAGGTTAGGTTAGGTTAGGTTAGGTTAGGTTAGGTTAGGTTAGGTTAGGTTAGGTTAGGTTAGGTTAGGTTAGGTTAGGTTAGGTTAGGTTAGGTTAGTTAGGTTAGGTTAGGTTAGGTTAGGTTAGGTTAG